>JBANCY010000002.1:0-17639 GCA_037040045.1 Phorticella flavipennis
GAGGTAGAGGTAGAGGTAGAGGTAGAGGTAGAGGTAGAGGTAGAGGTAGAGGTAGAGGTAGAGGTAGAGGTAGAGGTTGGAGTAGATTGAAGAAATGTAGAAGGAAAAAACCAAGAAGCAGGAGCAGCATTAGCCGAAGGAAGATAAGATTGGAGGTGGAAGATCAGCAATTGATTATGAAGTGTAGTAGGAGGTGCAGTAAGAGTAAGTAGATGAAATAGAAAGAGAAGGAGGAGAAGGAGGAGGAGGAGGAGAAGAAGAAGATGGAGCATGAGGAACAAGCACAGAAAGGGAAAGAAAGGAAGGATGAGATGAGTAAAAGGTTATGTTAAGTTTAAGGAAGCAGCGGAAAATGAATAGGTGTGACTGTAGGAACAGTAGATGCAGAATCCACTCACCGTATAGACAGACTTGTTGAAGCATCCATGCGAGCTATTCGATCTCTCTGTCAATTGCATGGCGTTGCCCATATTGGAGAACGGCATGGGCTGGTACATCATGGCTGTGGCAGCTGCTGCGGCTGGATGCGTGTAGAAGAGCGACGGATGCGGATACATAACTCCAGCCATGTACTGCAGCGGCATGGCTGCGGTAGCGGCAGCGCCGGCAGCCGCCTGTTGGGAGGTGCTCGGTTGGTCGCAGCTTTTGTGGGAGCGTTGTGCGGCATGAACGGTGCCTCCAGCAGCCGCTGCAGCGTTCGATGCATTGGCCAGGGAGGCGGGTATATAATAGAAGGCGGGGAATACATTATGATGATGTTGCGGTGAGAAGGTGCTCTGAGCAACAGCCGTGTGTGAGTTGTGACCCGAGGTTGTGGTTATGCCCACGGAAAAAGGTGGCCACAAATTGATGTTTTGAGTGCAATTCAGGCTGCTCTGGATGAACTGACCGCCGGTCAGGGACTGTGCGTTGACAGTTTGGCACTTGCTCAGCGTGTGGGGATCAACCACACCCATGCCCATGCCGACGCCCACACCCACGCCCACAGTCGCGGTCAGCTGCTGTTTGGGCTTGTTGGCCTCACCCTCCCAGGAATGGGAGCCGCCACGTTTGATGCCATGTCCATGGCCCGGGCCACTATACTCGAGCATTTTCTCATTACAGGTTTTCTTATTCTTCTCGCCGCTGCGTCCGCGGGATTCGCGGTGCTTTTTCAGCATACATTTCTCCATTTCATCGTTGTGCTTGTTCAGCAGAGATTCGGTTAGGGTGACCGTGATATGGGGTGCACCGCTGGCACCGCTGCCATTGCCGGCTGAATTGCCACCGCCGGAGGTGCCGGTGCCGGCATTGCTAGTGTTCGTGACACTGCTCATGCGTATATTACTGCCGGTGGTAAAATTTCCGGAGGAGCCGCTGCCGCCGCTGCCCTCGAATCCGTGCACGGGGCTAAGCGTGCTGCGCGCATCCTCCCGTGCGTTAATCACATAGGAGGACTCCAACTTAGGCGGATCGAGCTCCACGGGCGCTGTGACAGGCTTGCTGTTAAAAAAACGCAGCAGGTTCTCATTATAGTTTAGCTGATTGTAGCTGGGTGGCGTCTCAGTGGAACTCTTACTGTCATAGTAGTCGTGGTGGGGTGATATTTCGCCCAGCATGACGCTATCGCGCTCCGATACGGTCAGCTCGTTCTCGTGCGGTAGCTCCAGCTTAAGATCCGCACGCGTCACCTCATCCATCAGCGTTTCCATGAAGCTGGCCAGCGCCTGGCAGCGACGTGATACCTCCTGCTTAACCGTATCCGACGGACGTGAAACTGTCTCCGACAATAGCTTTAGGATTTCCTCCTTAATACGTGCATTACGACTCTGTGCCTCCTCCGATATCTTTGGCTTGACACTGGGCGCCGATTCAAAAACATTGCACAGCTTCGGACCTGCAGCAGGAGGAGAAGGAGTTGAACCAACTGAGTGAAAGCTTTAGATTTAGTACTTACCCTGAAACACCCGATGATGACCCACCACGAATTCCAATTTACGTGACCAGGGATTAACAAAGCTGGTCCACTCCGTTTCGAGTAGTACATAGCATCCATTTTGGATGAGAAATCTATATGGTTTGCTGCAAAAGGAAGCGCCAGCTGTTTGACCCTTCTTCATGACCATCTCATAGGTTTCCCTCATGACATTAAGATCTTCATAGTGATAAAAGTCCATAATGGAACGTCCAATCAAATCTTGTGGCAAATAACCGAGCGCACTAACCGAGGCGCTGTCCACATGGGATATGATGCCCGTTGCGGTATGGCGTATGGCAAACTTAGGACTCTTCGGTGAGAGAATCTCATCGGGAACTGCAGGAGAAAGAGGAGAAGGATAATAACAACAATGAGCAAATTGCGACAGGCTCAAGCTTACCCTTGTAGCTGCTCTTAATGGGCGTGGCTGAGATCACCAATAGCATATTGGTGCCATTGGACACCATGTAATTGTCGGGACGTGCTTCCTCCGGTGCCTCACGGAAGGTCAACCCTAGGCGAAATGGTTCATAATTGACCGCACGTCCGATGACACCGAAGCCACCAGAGTTCAGACCACGATAACGTCGCAGCATTACACAGAAGGTGCTTCTGGCATCCTTGGGCACACTGCCGCGTGACTCGGCAATGGGTATGCCCGTAGTGATCTGACTGGCAAATGTGGCCCGATCCTTGGGATGAACAAAATCAATAAACGAACGACCCAGCCACATGTCGCGTGGAAATCCCAGCACATCCGTTATGCTGGGCGTCGTGTACAGCACGATGCCATCGTGCATGGAGATGACACAGCAGAAACTGTCCTCCTTAATGCGCTCATGTGTCGGTGGCTTAGTGACGCCAACGGCCACCGATTCCAACTTGCCCGGTGCCGATTCACAGGTCTTGTCCGATTTGACGCCACCGACACTGGCGGCAACGCTGCCGCTGGCTGTGGCATTACCCGCGGGCGCCAGGGTCACCGAGAGCGGTGTTGCGGCGGGCAACGGTTGGGGCTGCTCCGTTTGGCTGACGGTTTCGGTGCAACCATGTTCGGATTCAATCAACTTGGCCTGTTCGCTCAACTGTTGTGGATCGCTCGGTGGCGGCTCACACAACTGTTGTGTATCGGGATGCTCCTGCAGCTGCTCGCAATTGGTGCTGCTTGGACGCGGGAGGAGCAGCTGCTCCGGATTCTCCATGTTTGTGCTGACCTGTGTGGTTTGTGTGGTGCACTTGACCTTCTTCTTCTTGCGCGACTTCTCCTTGTTGCGCTTGATGACCATGTCGCTGCTGCTGGCCTGTGTCGAGGGTTTGCCGCCATAGCCGCTGCTGCCGGACGAGTGGCTGCCACTGAGTCGGGACTTGGAGCTGCCACTGCAAGGGGAGGGAATGGGATAGTTTGTGAGTTTTGGACGGGGCACGCACTTTGGTGTTTTGGATCCTCAAATCTAGCGAACTGTTCAAATAACATTCTAACGATATATCGATAGTTATGTTAAGTTATCGATATGTCGCGCACTTAAGGATCATTTAAGTTTCAGGTTTATTCTATGGTCTCTATATGTTTTGTATAACTTTAGTTGCCAGTTTTTTTTTTTTTGTAATGATTGTTAAGGGTTATCGATTTATTGTGTTATCGATCTTGAAATTTGAATTACCTGCGTTGCGATTGGCTGTTACTGCAGCTGTTTGAGTATGCCGAATCGGATACCTTGGTATTATGTGTGGATTCTGTGGACTCGCCTTCCATTTTGTATTCTTTTGTTCTTATAGACAATATTATTTAGTTTAAATAATTCTGGGTTTTAAATTAAGTATTCGCTGGTTTCCTGTGCCACTCCTAAAAGTATGCTGTGAAAAGAAAAGAAGAATTCGTATGAGTTAAGCTGGAAGATATATAGTATAGTATAATATATATGGTATAACAAATATAATATGTTATGCAATTATAGGGTATCTCTCAGTCACATACTGGACACGGTAACGTTGACTGGTCTATCGATAATTGCCTTGTTATATCGTTAACCAGTATGGAAAACGCATAAGCTGCATTCTGTGCATTTTTTTGTCCCCTTTTTCTGTTTTTCTCTTTGCGCTGACATTTATCAGTCTATTTATGAGTTTTGTTTTCTTTTTTCGAATTTATACCCTCGTCCCAATTGAAAATTGCTATGAAGGGCATGATAGGTTTTCTCTGGAAGAAGAAATGCTGACCATTTCATGATCCGGTTTGCTCGATAATTGATAAAACCGATTTTTCGATAAAACTGCCATATTTTTTACATTTTTAAGATAGTTTTAAAATATAAGCTTTGAATATAAGCTGCAGAATGGAATTTACCAAAAAAAAAAAAAAATTGATACACCCCTCCATTTACCCGGAAAGTGACGAAATAAGATAAAAGCCACAAGAATTATGATATATGTATGTATGGATTCCCACACAATGAAATCCCTAATATGATCCGTAAGTTCTTCAGTTCTTAACATAATGATTTGAGACTATATTACCGAAAATTTCAGATCGGGTGAATCATAAACAGCTAAGTTATACGACGTATTAGCTGATGAAAATGAACCAAAATGGCAATAGGTGAAAAACGAAGCTATAGCTAGTGCTATGCAGACTTAACCAGTAAAATAGCCAAACAGGAGGTGCGAGTTCGAGTCCCGCTCATGTCGATAGGCATGACCCTCCTAGAAAAACTAGGTTGTGGCGTAGGATTTGATATCCACCAACGTAAAAAAAGTTATCCATTGAAGAAAGTGCTTCAGACTTCGACCCGATAGTACTGTTATGGTCATAAATGATATAAAAATATGATCCGTAAGTTCTACAGTTCTTAACATATTGATTTAACTCTTTGGCACTATATTACCGAAAGTTTCAGATCGGG
Organism: Phorticella flavipennis; assembly: GCA_037040045.1. NCBI lineage: Eukaryota > Metazoa > Arthropoda > Insecta > Diptera > Drosophilidae > Phorticella > Phorticella flavipennis. The sequence continues at coordinate 4,858 of JBANCY010000002.1, forward strand.
TGAATCATAAACAGCTAAGTTATACGACTTATTAGCTGATGAAAATGAACCAAAATGGCAATAGGTGAAAAACGCTGAAACTATCCCGTAAAATATGATGATCTTCTGAAAATTTAAAAACTAACCAAAAACTTTACAATTCTTAAGATAATAATTTTCATTTGATATTTTATTGTATTTTTGACTATGTTGTAAATTTATCCTGAATTTCAGAACAAATGCATGAGAAATACGGAAGTTATATGACGTTGAAATTGCTAAAAACGGATTATGTTATCCAGCAGCTTGATTATAATAAAGTGAGTTGGTCTGACTGTATTGCACAATTGGTTCACAGGGTATCTTGTGGTCGAGCACCCTCAACTAGAACATTGTTGTTTTGTTTTTGCTTTGTCAACGACTGCATAACGGCATCAGTCGTTAAAAGCTGAGCAGCTGCAGCTGCACGTGAATGCAATAACAACAACAACAACAATAACAATAACAAAAGCAATAACAACAACAACAATAACTAACTGCAATGCCAAAAGCTAAAAAAAGCTTCTCTCCTTCTTCCTCTCTCTCTCTCTCTCTCTTGCTCTTTGTCTCTCAATCACTCATTCACACACACCAACACACACACACCCAACACAACACACACACACCCAAAGACACACACACCCAACACAACACACACACACACACACACACACACCCAAAGACACACACACACACACTTTTACTCTCATTGCGCTTTGTGCCTTCATTTTGACATTTCGTGACGTATCGCATGGCATCCGCCGCCATTAAACGTGACGCCATTACGTAGCCAGAATTACGATTAATCATCGGCGAATGCAACAACAACAACAACAACAACAAAAAGGGGAAGAATACAACAATAATAACGATAATACAACAACAAACAATGCCGATTATTTGTCAAAAACGTTAAGTGGAATTGTTGCTATTTGTGGAAAACTTTACAAACAACAACAACATTTCTGCGAAACCAGCGGGTCGAAGTGGGTTGAAAGGGGAGATAAACAACAACAACAACAACCCTGATTATACTCTTCTTTCGCAAGCAGAATCCTCACTTTGTGCGGAAGTTCTGTCCTTAAAAGTTACCTCAAGAAAGGTCAGTCATCTCCATCGGTATGCATGTCTTTCGGTCTGTCTATCCTTCTGTCACCTCTCCTATCTCTTCTTCTTCTGTCTTTCCATCTTCTTTTATGTTCTTCTGTCTTTCCTTCTGTCTGACCTTTTGCCCGTTTTTCTGTCAATTCTTCTATTTGTTATTCTGTCTCTTCTTTTGTCTATTCTTCTGTCTGTCCTTCGATATGTTCTTCAGTCTTTCTTTCTGTCTATATGTCTTTCTGTTTCTTCTTCTATCTGTCTGTCTGTCTTCTTGTATGTCCTCTGATGGGTCTTTTGTATTCCCTTCATTCTGTCCTTGGGTCTGTCCTGCTGCGTGCCTTTCTGTCCTTCTGTCTCTTCTTCTGTATGTCCTTCTGTCTTTTCTTCTGTTTTCCCTTCTTTTGACCATTCTCTTCTTCTATTTGTTCTTCTGTTTTCTCTCTGTCTTTCTGTGCCTTCATCTCTTTATCTGGCTGTTTGCCTATATGCCCTTCTGTCTATCCTTCTGCCCGTCATTCTCACAGTCCGTCTGTCCCTTCTTCTGTCCCTTCTTCTGTCTCTTCTTCTGCCCCTTCTTCCCTCCCATCTTCTGTCCCTTCCAATGTCTCTTTTTTTGTTTTTTCTTCTGTATTTTCTCCTTTCTGTCTATCCTTCTGTCTGTCTTTATGGCTGTCATTCTGTATCCATCTCTCTATCTGTCAGTCCGTCTGCCTACTTTCCTACTTGGTCCTATGACCTTCTCCCTGTCCTTCTGTATGTCTGCCCTTCTGTCTATCAGCCTGTTTGTCTTTCTGTCTAGAAGGCAGGCTTTCCTTCTCCAATCTATCTAGACTTAATTTCAAAACCCTAATTTTCGAAGAGGGTTATGCCTATCGACAAGTGGACTTGAACCCACACATCTTGTTTGACGGGACAGTTCGCTATCCACTAGTCCACTGAGGCCCTATTCTATTATATCATATTTTTAAACGAACGAACAGGTAAAGCGATCGACATACCATCAGTCAGATATAGGTTTAAGGTCTCCCCTGTTCCTTCTACTTACTATAGCAAATTTGAAGTAAACTTGATCAGCTTGTGGTATGTACAAATCTATGTACCAAGTTTCCAGATCTTATAAATACTTAAAGATATTCGAGAAAGTCAGGCAGATAGACAGACGAGGGCAAGACAGTCAGACGAAGAAAAACATATTATATATTCCTCTTGGGGTCTGTTGCTTCTTTCTCTTACATAATATATACCCTTTTTCTAGTCCTTCAAGACCAACCCGCTCTCAATGACATCAGGTTATATAAATACTTGGGGCAAATATGTTTTCTGTGAGTTTTTGATGGACTCATTGCGAAACCTCGTCTGGTTTGACTCAATTATAATGCTGCCTCCCCCACTTTTTATATGTTTTTATTTTAAGAACTCTGTTTTTAGCACATTCTGACTCAAAAAAAGCAGAGAAAAGATGGAAAAGAAGAAGGAAGAGTTCTACTTTCGACAAAATCGCTGAATTTCGCATTGTTAGCGTTGTTCGCCGGGTCGTTGGATATGCCATCCCGAGGTTTACGTAACGCTGACACGTGCATAACATGAATTACATATTTCTCAATAAACCGTTTCGGTTTTCGCTTGGCTAAACACTAAGTCGGGGCGAGGGTGTCACAGGGGCCAAGGGGGGCAGGAATGGGGACTGCAACTGAAACTGGATGGGACGTTGATATGTAGGGTAAGCCGAGCTATTAACGTATTATATAAGACAGAATAAAAATACATCTCAACATTTGCATGATATAATGCTGACACACGATGTGATAATGAACGGAGGGGTAGAGGTAGAGGTCGAGGGAGTCTACTCCCCCGGCTCAATTTTTAACGGAAAAATAAGCGTGTGTTATGTTTGCAGATATATTATATATATAATATATTATATAATATGTATATATATAAATTCCCATAATTAGTGAAATTTCCAACTGTTCTGTTTTGAAACGTAAAACATCTTTTGGGGAAAACCAAAACCAATCCAATCACTTACCATATTATTCTTTTCGTGTTAAACCAATCAATTTGTTGGGGATTGAATTACGCTTGATTGACTTGATGGACCTGACAGTTTATGTAATACACACACAGCACACAAACCAACATAACCTCACTAACACACACCCACATAACCTGACACATGGATACACGTAGAAGTAAATCAAATCATGGGGTTTCAGCTTACGTGTCCTGGCCATTCAGCACAGGGTGATGCAGGCAATTGGTCAAACAAAGGAAAACTTCGATTGACACGTGTGCGTCAAGTACCATGTGAAGTTCCATGAGAACTTTTGGGGGTTAAATCGTTGGGCAGGAGGGTGAAGATTTCCTTCCCAGATTTTTCTTAGGTTTGAGGCATATTCATTCAAAGCATTATAATATGGGAGTTCACGAAGTGCAGGAGGGTTGGGCAATGTTTTGGAAATTCAGTGTTAAGACGTTTGCTTCGTTTCAACACCTGTAAAATTATTATGGGTACAGTCCAAATAAAGCTGGAAATGGGTTCCAATGAAAATGAAATTAAATCACTCAAAACTCTAAGAACGCATACTAAATGTCCCATCTTTAGTTCCTATTAAAAGTGATCTTTTTTGTCTGGAATTTTATAAGAATAAATAATAAGGTAAATCAAGGATGGTGGTACAAGCTGGATTCATGCTTGAGAGTAATAAGTTTCAGGAACATATAGAAAAACTATGAACTGATTCATACGATAATTGATACCACGATATTCGATAAAGTGGAGTTATGAATGCAAACTGCAGAATGGAATTCCTCTGTGTGTATACAAAATAGTCCCTCAATTTTTAGCCGTTATCAAGCTTATGGAGTAAAATGTTAAACACACTTAAAATTCATTCTTATCTATTGGTTTATCAATTTTCATAGGGATCAGATCATTATACATAGGCATAGATAGTTGTGGTTACCGTATACAAATGTGTTTTAGTTTAGTTTTAGTTTTAGTTTTATGTATATATTTTTTGGTATATATTTTTTCTGAGAAACATTGATATATTATATATTTAACTAGTGAGAAACGTTATTGCAAAGATTATTAATATATTTCTTGAATACTATCCAAAGTTCAAGCCCAACCACAACGAAATTTTCAGAATAGCTTTTTAGCGGATATCTATGTATGTAAATCAAATTTCAATTATCAAAATTAAATTTTAAACATTGCACCTGTGATCGATGTTTTCTATTTACAGGAAATAGAACGAGGCGGTTAAAAACATTAAGTGCCAAATTCTTGTAAAGGTATTTATGGACCATTGTCATAAATTTGATATTTATACAATTACGCTGAATAAATTGTTTTAATCGAAATACAGTAAGAAATGAAAAGGCTATCAAAATTGTAAATAAACAAGATCTGGGGTATGGTATATTGGTGGTATGTTGGAGGTCTCAGCGGATCAGTGGATAGCGCACTTTCCTGCCAAACAAGAGGTGTGGTTTCGAGTACCACTCATGTCGATGACATAACCTGTGTGCGGGTGTAGGATTTGCAGGATAAATACAAATATTGCTTCAGCCTGTGACCCGTCAGGGTTGTTATAGCCATATAATAATAATAATAATAGACGCAACTATGCACCAAATTGAGCTTCTACAGTCTCGACTCGGCTGTTCATGGTGATCATGAATATATATTTATTTATTTATAATTGTAGCTTAGAATTAAGTTCTATAATACAATGTAGTAGTAGGAGCAACAAAGGCCTTCACGCTGAGAATATATATACCTTTATCTTTATACTTCCTATAAAAGAGAAATATATATAATATATATATAAAAAAAAACATTTTCTAGCTGCGATTACGTTTGATGATCTCTACGAATAGGCTAAGTTTTCGGTTTCAATCGACTGATCAAGCATATATATGTGTGTATATAGTCTACTCCAGATCTCTAACTGAAATGTAATGTAAATAATGTAATATAAAAATATGTGTACAACGCGTCGTATGAGCAATTTTGTTGTTAAGGGACTACCGCAATTATTTTCAAATGGGTGTTTGTATGTGTGTGTAGTGTGTGTGTAGTGTATGTGTTGTGTGTGTGTAGTGTGTGTGTGTGCCGGTTAGCCCTAAGGCCATATCTGTTGTTGTTGTCGTTGTTTTTGCCCGTTTGTTTTGCATTATCTGCGCTGCTCGCACACGCAGGCATTACATACAATGTGACAAGGGCAGGCTACTTAAGTGCTGCGAAGTGCACGTTCAACGTAAATACGTTACGTAGCAAGTACAACAACAACGACAACAACAACAACAACAACAATATACATTGTTGTTTATGTAAGTTGTACTAGACACACACACACACACACACACACACACACTCAATACATACAAACAAAGCCACTGCATTTATGATAGTCGCTCCTACTTGCTTGCACTAATGCAACTCTCTGCAACTCACTGCACTCAGTCGCGCTCACTCACACTCAGAGATCGAGTATCATTCTCTCTCATTAGCCAAATGCGCTCTCTCAGACACACTCTCTGCCTCTCTCTCTCCCTCTCTCACTCTCTTGCCGATCTACGCATTTGACATATGCAAATTGTTGTTGGAATGCAATTAGCATATATATATATATATATATATAAATATATGTGTATATAGATAGATTTACATACTTATTCAGTTCACTTGAGCAACATTTGCACACACTTGAAAAAAAAATGCATAAATAAATAAAGTTTTCTTCAGATATTTTCATAAAGTTCTTAAGTTTTTCTATCTTGACTTGAGGAAGACGCGACGCGGCCGACCTGCTTGCGGGAAACTCGTACGAATACTGACGGCCCAACCGATTCGATAAACGGTTGGCAAACGGGCCAACGGCAGCGCGCTGAGGCGCCAGCGTGCCAAGCTTTGCACACACACACACACACACACACACATCGATAGCAACAGCAGCCGCCGGCTCAACGTGCGTTCCTCATCGGCAAATTGGCATTCGGCTTTGGCATTCGGCAATTGGCATTCGGCTTCGGCACACTTCGTTTTGACATAGTTTTCTTTCTTTTTTCTGCCCCCTTTGTTTTGCTTTAACCCTTATGTGGCTCAGCTACGCCCTGATCTGCTCTGCAGCCAGGGGCAGTTCCATTATTATTATGATATGGCCATAATAACCCTATCAGCCTGAAGCATTATTTTGCTTTATTTCTGCTTCCTTAATCGGATGGAACAATTTCTGGGCTCTACTGCGATTGGGGTAGTACTTCCCAACAAAGTCATTTTAAGTAAGTTGTAACGACCAGACTTACATGAGGTCGAGCATTGTCGTGCTGCAAATTAACTTTGTCATATCTATCCGAAAATTGCGGCTGTTTTTCTTGCAATGCTCGGCTCAAGCGCATCAATCGTCGTCGGTATACCTCTCCCCTGATAGATAATGTACCATACCCAGCTGGTCCCACCATATATACTCCATAAGTTTGAAGCTATGGATGTTAGGCTTATGATGAGGCATAGTTGGAGTATCCATACGACGTTTGGGGTAATCGTAATGGACCAACTTTCCACCTTTGCTTTTTTGCCTTAGCAGCAGTATTTTCCACGTGAAAAACAGCGTTAGACGTATCTAGGACTCAGTTCACCCAATTGCATACCTTCCGAATCATTCCAACTGCTTTTGAACGATATCAAATGGCTGGTTGAGTGACTCCAAGCGATTCCTGTTGCGTTCGTGACGAGTCTTCCTTGAGTAATGTCTTTAATGTCTTTAAATTTTGGTGGCGCTCCAAATAATTCTTCGAAATTGCGACTATTGAACAAAGAAAACCAATTCTGACATATTTGTTCAGTTAGAGCATAATCATCATAAGCTTCCCATAAAATACGATGACTTTTGGAAACTTTTTTTGTCATATTGTTGTAATCCCCGCAAAAGCACATTATTCGGAACAACATTTGCTATTTTCGAAGCACACAGAAACAATGTTGTTTACACTACTGCGAAATCACAGATACGGATTGTGAGATATAAAGCCTCATTGTGACACATCAAAATGTCGGTGTTGCCCGATGAAACACTGGCATACCAAACAAGTAGCGACTTCTGTTAATCAAATCGCACAAGCTAATTATACCCCTAATATACATTTTATTTTCTTAGATCCAACGTATATTAGTATGTACTCTACCACAACTTCAAAAGGGGTATGCAATCTTCGGTGAGCCAGGGATACCTCACTTCTTTTCCTAAAATTTGACTAAATATATAAATACATACTATATAATTATTAATACTAGAGTGCTAAAAATATTACGTGTACCAGATCTTTTAAGAATAATTAACTTATGCATTGCAAAAATACAAAATTAATGCCAATATATGTAATAATTCACACACGAAAGTTTACATCAGCCCCCTTGGCCCACTTAAGGGTTAACAAGAGCACGTAACCTCAGCTGCAGAGGAAGTTTCAGGGCAGCAGCCGAAGCCGAAGCTCGAGCTGAAGCTGGAGCTGAGCCGAAGCAGATGAAGCAGGAGTATCATCAGCTGTTCCACGGATTAGTGGACGGGGGGCGGCTGGCTGGATGGACGCTGGGGGCGGGGCGTTGACTCGTGGTATCCACGGGTGTTTGGCTGAGTCGTGTGGGGCGTGTGGGAGGCCCGTCGCCGGGCGGGCGCCCTGGGGCGGCTGGGGTGGCGGCAGCTGCCACCGGCGGCACGTTGGTTCTTTGCATTGTAAAAATCGAGCATTCTCCGGCGATTCCCAATCCGAATGTGCCTCAAAATATGCACCGCGAGTCACGCACAACGGCCACGTGAGTTGTTCTTCTCGATGTTGTTGTTGTTGCCGTTGTTGTTGTTATTGTTGTTGTTGTTGTCATGGCTTGGCCCCTGCTGGTCCCCCGCTGGTTCCCCGCTGGTTCCCCCTCGTTCGAGTGGTCGTCCGCCTCCATGTGGAGGGCATTAGTTACAGAGGTCTGATCACAATAGCAGCTCGTTCTGCCACTGTTTTGCGAATATTTCACAAAAATACGAAAAATTTATATATATAAAACGGAAATAGTCGTGCGACGATGTGGCAGCATTTTAGGCGTTGCCAGTTATTTTTAGCTGACACTTTGATCTGGCAAAGTGAGATTGGCAAAGGTAACCTAGAAATAGGCAACAGTTGGCGGCAAGGACTTGGTGAACATCACCAAATGGCGTCTTCTGATGTCGTAGGCGTTGGGGCTGAAAAAATTGGTAAGTCGATATGGGGTGGAATGGGGAAAAGTGTCTTAAAGTGTTGGGGTGTTTTGCGATATGAGCGTTAATGATACAGAGCTTAAATTTTAGAGATTTAAAGTATTCCAGGGAAGCTTGAAAGATACTTGGCTCACATCGTGTATTGGAGCTGACGAAGTTTTGATATAGAAACATTGAATTTCCAATGTTTTACAGTACGATAGGATAGTCTTTGTTTGATAGAAACCCCTTGGATTTCGATGTGGAATGAATGCCAGATATAAACTGAGCATATTATGCCAAGTGGATTGAAACTCCAACTCACACCTCTTGTTTGGCGGGATAGTGTGCTATCTACTGGTCCAAAGGCCGTTTCTGATGTTTATGACATATCCAATATTTCTTTCTAAATAGAATTTTTATGAGGATGGATCTGAAGTTTTTATTATTATTATATGGCCATAACAACCCTATTAGGGAAGCATGTTTTCCATTATTTCTGGCTTTCTTCACTGAAGAACATTTTTATGTGGGTGGATTTCAAACCCTACGCCACAAATCTGAAGTTTTTGGTATAGCTAAAATAACAATCTAAATTGAATTTTTGGGAGAAATCTTTTTTTTTTATGCAAAATTAAAATGGACCACAATCCGTATATTTTCAGACATTTCAAAAACAAATAGGTTAAGGTGAGGTTAGTCCTTGTGGCAGCTTGACAAGGATCTTTTATCATACAAAGACCTTAGCCTCAAAGTTCTGAAAACCCAAAATATCGATTAAATTTCAAAATTTTGAAAAAATTACATATTAATGCTGAATCAGCATTTAGCATCATTCAGATTCGATCGGCTTTGGTGGAGTTATGGTTTATAGAGGTTTGAGTAAAAAAATTCGCAATAATTTTTAGGAGAGACATATATATGTCTGAAAAGACTGAGGAGAAGACCTCAAATAAGTCGAAATATTGACAAATTAGCAATATTTTGCCAAAATTAGATTTTAATCAATGAATCAATACCAAATAATAAATCATTTCGATGGAGTTATGACTCTGTTAAGTCTTAGATTTCTATTAACGTAGTATTTTATTGATATTATCGACTGGATTTTGATTATGATTAATGGACTACCGGAGAAGGTAATTGGTTAGATAAGTCCGGAGTTTTCAATAAAGAAACATTTGTTTTTAAAGCGAACTTGATCTGAAACATAATAAGAGCACGTTAGGAGATATTTTTTAGTTAAATTGGACCAATTTTGGCGAACCTTTATCTGTCCAAATGAAATTAGAGCTATATTGTAGTACCCCTTGGGAAAGGGCAACTATATACACTTGCCTAAAACAAACATAGCTTACATAACAGTAGAGTCACAGTACATGTGCAGCAGATGACACTTAGTTGGCTGAGTTTTCCCAGATTATATCGTATCGTATCGTCTTATAGAAGATCTTCCAACGCGACTTTTCCGGCTTTTCGAGGTACACGTGGAACAAAAGCGCCTTCAGGCCACACTTCACAGCCGTAAATTGAGTTACAGAATGGGACTCCATTTCGGTTTCAGTTTCAGTTTCAGTTTCAATCTTTAGTCTGCAGTCTTTTGGTCTTCGGACCCTCTCGTAACCCCCGCTCCATGGCGAGCGGTGTCTCGCCTTTGTCAACAGACAATTAAAACTTAGTTAGGTGAATTTGATACGACGAATCAGTGGGCAAAGCAAAATGACAAAAACACACACTCGGAAAAAACAAAGAAATAACGTGGAAAGAGGAAGAGATAGAAGAGAGAGAGAGAGAGGTGGAGAGGTTTGAGGCCCCCGAACAGAACAGAAGCCCAAAGAGAGGCGGGTCTCTTTAAAGCGTTGTAAGCGATTTCCTTTTAATGACAATTTTTACAACAGAATTGTTTTCTTTTTGTTTTCTGGTGTTTAAAACATGACTTTATGGGTTCAAATTTAAGACGAATTTCTGGATTTGATCTGAAATTCGTCTTAATTTAGACATTAGTTTGACATGTTCAGGAAATGTTGCTTGTAACAAGATAAGAAAAAGGTCAGTTTTGGGCTAGAAATTAAAAGTGTGAAGATCTGAAGTTATAAACTAATACGAAATAACTCGAAAACACTTTATAGTCTTTAAATAGTGTTAAAAAATTAAAGTTTTGACTATGAAAAACTGAAGATTGTTTTATTCAATGATGAAAAGAATTGTTATTTACGGAAGTTTATGATTCTAACAAATTGTTTTTGGGAAAATATTATATAGACATCATTTCTTAGTTTTGAAACTGAGCAAAAGCTTTCTTTGGAGATTTTTATGCTCTTCGCGAAGAAAATAGAAAAAGTTTGTAATATGTAGAAGGAAGTTTCGTATATTCTCCCAAATGTTAATATCATACTATCATACTATATTATATCATGCTATAATATCATACTATAATACGATCATACTTATGATAATAATATAATAATTTAATGAAATTTTAAGCAAACTTAAGTTTCTTATCTTATCTACAGATCCACCAAGCTTCGAAAAGAGTATGAAATTTTTGACTGTTTTTTCGTAGAATTTTTGACTGTTTTTTACACATTTCGATCAGCTTCGAAATCTGGTATATAAATGTATCAGAAGCGGATGAAAGAATCTCTATAATATAGAATGTATCTTAACATATAATTTACTATATAGTTTGGTATAGGTCTAATGAAAGTTCACTTCGCATGGTACAACCTTCAACTACAAGAAATATTGACTAAATTACTTTATATCTAATAATATAATATGCTCTTCACGGGGGGAGCAAGTATATCTTAAACTTAATCCAGCTAAATCATGCATGCAGTTCCTTAACCCCAAACATTGAACCTTAGCAAAAATAAAAAACTTGACTTGACTTGAAAAATGTCGAGTCATATATAATATATAGGCATTATCATGCACACGCTATAAGCTGGTTGCATTATCATAATTTTTTCCATATTTACCTTGAACTCCCCGACGGCAAAATGCATTGGAAACGCACTTGAGTTAAGATATGCGCATAAAATCTGGCGGATAGGTTCAAAATTGCAAACGCAGCTCAAGTGAATATTAGTTAAAACTAAAGACGGGCGTTACGTACATATGTAGAAGGTATAAGGCAGACTGACGGACAGGCGGGCAGACACACATACGTGTCTCTTTGATAGTGTAAGATATCATATGATATGGGGGTTTGTTTGCTTGTGAGCCTGAGATGTGCCTGAGAGTGCGACCTTTAATGGTGCCATTGTGTGCTAAATAGTGCTCCCAGACTTAGACACTGTCTCTGAATCTCTGAAGCTCTGGCTCTCTTCATAAGGCAGCACCACCAGTACCACCAGCACCACCAGCACCAGCTACTGGTTCACACGCTCACTGTGTTCCATTGTTCCCACAATTTTCCATTCATTCAGCTTTGCTCACTTTGTGTTCCTACTTTGTAATAAGTTTTGCCCCCGGAAAATAAAAACTATACTCTCGACGAGGTCTGCCAGCCAGCCAGCCTGCCTGCCATGGCTCTTGGCTTTGTCATTTTGGCCACCGGCTGTCGTCGTCATCCGTCGTCATCCGTCGTCATCCGTCGTCATCATCATCGCCAACATCCAACATCAACTCCAACTCCAACTCCAACTCCGACTCCGACTCCAGTTCTTGAGCTCGTCACATGCAATGCCAATCGGCCTGTAATGAGCCCACTTTATATACAGGGTTACCGAGTACTTAGAAGTACAATAAGTACATACTTAGTTGACTCGCTTAGCTACTCGCACACCAGACCCAACTTTGTGGGGGAGAACACTTCTTTCTGGGCTCCGATCGTGGGAGCTGGTTCCGTGAGTTCTCTTTTATTTTCTTGCTTAATTAATTGATCTATGGTAGAAACTCTGAAATAACACTTTATTTTATGACTGAAGATGTGATATTAAAAGTTTATATTATGTTAAAATATTCCAAGCGTTGGAACCGCTAAGGAAAGTGCTCTGGAATTTAGGAACTGTTGCGTCCGGGTGAACTTGATTCTATAAGTATTTTTTGATTAAGCTAGGAGAGATTCGAATAATTTACCAGGATGAAACCAGAATAGTATAGATATAATGAATACATGTATATATTATATAGAAGATATACGATATTGCAGCTAATTGGGATTATTCTTAGATAGTTTTGATATTATGGGTGGGTTTGATTTGGATAGAATATACATAAGTCAGGAGGATGTGACACAGATGGGGTTTGTCAAGATTTGATTTAGAGAATTTAGGATAGGATAGGATAGGATAAGATAGGATAAGATAGGATAGGAGAAGATAGGATAGGAGAGAAGATTAGAGGATAGGATAGGATAGGATAGGATAGGATAGGATAGGATAGGATGGGATAGGATGGGATTGGATAGGATAGGATAGGATGGGA